>OY997266.1:268082308-268092308 GCA_963921465.1 Triticum timopheevii
ATGTGCTGACCCGTTTTCGGGCTGCAACTTTCATGTTGCAGCCTTTTCAGACGATGGGTAAGGTGCTTTTAGGTCATGGTTCTATACTCATTGATGCCGTTGGAGTTGATGGACTCACTTATCTTCCAAGTCTTCCGCTGTTATCGTTATTAGATGGCCTTAAGCCATGATTATTGTAATAAGTCCTCTTTTGGGACATTCGATGTAATAAGTGTGTGATTGCTACTCTGTTATAAATCCTTCGAAGTACTGTGTGGTGTCAGCATTACTGATCCAGGGATGACACCTAAGCACAGAGACTTGACCATCTGAGGTCTGGTCGCTACAGAGATGGTATCAGAGCACACGCTGACTGTAGGACACGGCCACTAAGTTAAAAGCCATAGATCACTATTCTCTTCTCATTTTCTAACTCCTCATCTTTTCTACTCTTTTAGGACGACGGACGCAAAGATCAAGTACGCTCAACCAGATGAAGGCACACCTTTTGGATTCCACTTGAAGGAAGTCGCCAAGTACCTGAACATTGGACTACCAAGCTTCACCGGGACTTTCAACGCCACCGGGACTTTCAACGCCACTCATGTTCCGGGAAGGACATTCGCCCCAATCACCAAGCCCATAGATAGTGTTTTCAGTGCACCAACCTGGAGTCTGGGAAAGAGCATGGCAGCTCATATCACCATGGGACGCATTGGAGAAGTTTATCAAGAAGACCTCAAGGACACTATCTACCAGATTTGAGGACGCCGAGATGAACCATGGGAGATAGTCAGCACCAAGAAGGATAGATCCATTGCAGCTTTCATCCAGGAGTTAAACCAGCACATTCGACGCCAGGAGAACCAGATGTGCAATGATATGATAGAGTTAAAGAATGCTAAGGGAAGGATCATTGAACTTGAAGGAGAGCTGAAGTCTACACGCAAGGACTACATGGACGAGATCGTAGCTGTAGTAGGGCACAATAGCGATCTTAAGTATGAGATTGGAGAACTCAAGAAGAAATTAGCCCTCAAGAATGAAGACAAGTACGTCGACTATCCGAGCAACTACATCATCATCGACGACACCGATTCGGATCCAAGTGAACCCGACTTTGAAGACGAAGCTGGAGCAGACATCATGGAGTCTTCCACCGGTTCAAATTAATAGATGACCCCCACATATTAGTAGTGTTCCCTCCATGTAAACATTATAGTATAAGCACTTTTGCGATAGTTAGACCGTTGTATGCCCTTTGTTTGAAATGAATGAAGTGATTTGTGTGCATTTGTCTCATGAGCATTTGGGTAGTGTTTTCTCCTTAGACCTCACTCTATTCTTAATTTCTCGTCTTTTCTAAACCCTTCAGATGCCTCCAAGATGCGACCCCGAGTTTGTTTTCCCGGCAGAGATCACTCAGTTGATTCAGCAGCATAATACCTTGATTCAAACATTGGTACAGAACCAAGGCAACAACAACAACAACCCACCACCACCACCTGCGGATCACTTGACTCGTTTCCTTAGGCATAATCCGCCGGTGTATTCCAGTAGCACCGAGCCGATTGTAGCAGATGATTGGCTCCGCAAGATAGGAAGGGAGTTGACCACTGCAGGATGTACAGATGGTGAGAAGGTGAAGTTTGCTGCACATCAGCTTGACGGACCCGCAGCAGCATGGTGGGAGAATTTCACAGCCACTTACCCTGTAGACACTGTCACATGGGATCAGTTTCAGCAAGCTTTCTGCACTGCCCATGTTTCAGCAGGAGCTATGGCCATGAAGAAGCGTGAGTTTCGCAACTTACGCCAAGGAGGAAGGACTGTTGGCCAGTATGTGGATGATTTTAGTAAGTTAGCACGTTATGCCCCAGATGACGTTGCTACAGACGCAGCTAAGCAGGAGAAGTTTCTGGAAGGACTGAATGATGAGTTAAGCATGCAGTTGATGGTAGCAAGTTTCAATAACTACCAGGAGTTGGTAGACCGCGCTCTCATGATTGAAGGAAAGCAGCAGCAGATTGAGAATCGCAAGAGGAATTATGGGTAGGGGAAGTATAACTCTGGAGCCCAGCAGAAGCCCCGTTATACACCTAAACAGGGAGTTCAGTTTCAGCATACCCATGGAGGAGGTAGTTCGCACAACCATAATGGCCACAAGAATGGTAATGGGAATGGAAGAAGCAATGGGCAGAACCGGACCACACCACAACCCCAGCCAAGAAAGACCTGAGCCATGTCACCTGTTACAAGTGTTGCAAGACCGGACATTATGCAAATGACTGTCCCGAAGGCCAAGGTGGAAATGGAAGCTCTGGAAAGAAGCCAAACCCTTTCAACAGGGGACAGGTGAACCACATTGATGTGGAGGAGGTTGAAGCTCAGCCTGATGCAGTAATCGGTAAGTTTTTGGTTAAGTCATTTACTGCACTTATTCTTTTCGATACTGGTGCATCGCATTCATACATATCAAGGGGATTTGTAGAAAAGTATAGTCTGCCTACTCAGATTCTTAAAACCCCTATGCTAGTAAGCTCACCAGGAGCGGAGTATATGGCCAGACAAGGATGTTTTCAAGTGCCATTGAGTATAGGAAGGCATGTATTCCCGACGGATTTGATCATACTGGAATCCCAAGGATTGAATGTGATTCTCGGTATGGATTGGCCGTCGATGTGTGGAGGAAACATCGATTGCGCAAGTAAGACGATTTTGCTCACGACGCCAGAAGGAAGAAGGATCAAGTATGTATCACGACATGGACCAAATAGGAACCAAGTAAATTTCTTATCAGGAGTTGTGCAGGAAGAGGTGCCAGTGGTGAAGGATTACCCTGATGTATTTCTTGATGAATTGCCAGGAATGCCACCGGATAGAGACATTGAGTTTTTGATTGAGCTTTTGCCAGGTACAGGCCCAATATCGAAGCGACCATACAGGATGCCCGCACAGGATTTGGCGGAAATCAAGAAGCAGATTAAGGAGCTATTGGATAAAGGTTATATACGCCCAAGTTCCTCGCCTTGGGGATCACCCGTACTTTTAGTGGAGAAGAAGGATGGATCGTTAAGGATGGTTGTTGATTACCGTGGATTGAATGAAGTAACAATCAAGAACAAGTACCCACTACCAATGATAAATGATCTGTTTGATCATTTGCAAGGAGCTAAAGTGTTTTCCAAGATCGATTTGCGATCAGGGTACCATCAGTTGAAGATTCGAGAGCAGGACATACCTAAGACAGTGTTCACCACAAGATATGGACTGTATGAGTATACCGTTATGTCATTTGGACTGACTAACGCACCTGCCTATTTCATGAACCTTATGAACAAAGTGTTTATGGAGTTTTTGGATAAGTTCGTCGTGGTGTTCATTGATGATATTTTGATTTACTCGAAGAATGAAGAGGAACATAAGGAACATTTGCGATTGGTTTTGGAGAAACTAAGGGAACATCAGTTATATGCCAAGTTCAGCAAATGTGAGTTCTGGTTAAAGGAAGTTGGATTTCTTGGACATGTTATATCCGGAGAAGGGATAGTAGTTGACCCTAAAAAGTTGAGACCGTAACCGAATGGGAAGCACCAACGACAGTTGGAGAGATCCGGAGTTTTCTTGGACTCGTAGGATACTACCAGAGATTCATTGAGAATTTCTCAAGGATTGCAAAGCCTATGACGGAGTTGCTGAAAAAGGATACCAAGTTCACATGGACTGAGGATTGTGAGGCAAGTTTTCAGGAGTTGAAGAAAAGATTGGTTACCTCACCAGTGTTAATTTTGCCAGATTAGACCAAGGATTATGAGGTGTATTGTGATGCTTCACGTTGAGGACTTGGAGCGGTGCTTATGCAGGAAGGAAGAGTTGTTTCGTATGCTTCACGACAACTGAAACCTCATGAATTAAATTATGCCACACATGATTTGGAGTTAGCAGCCGTAGTGCATGCCTTGAAGACATGGAGACATTTCCTCATTGGAAATCATTGTGAGGTGTACACGGATCACAAGAGTTTGAAGTACATTTTCACGCAGAAAGAGTTAAACCTTAGACAAAGGAGATGGTTGGAACTCATCAAGGATTATGATATGAGATTGCATTATCATCCCGGAAAGGCTAATGTAGTAGCTGACGCATTGAGCCCCAAGAGCCATGTCAATACGCTATTGACTGGAGAGATACCAAAGGAGTTAGCAGAAGATCTTCGTGAGCTATGTTTGGAAATAGTTCTGAGAGGCTATGTAGCAGCATTGGAGATTCAGTCTACCTTGATGACTAAAATCAGAGAAGCTCAGAAAAATGACAAAGAGATCGCGGATATAAAGAAGAAAATGAGCGAAGGAAAAGCAAAGGGATTTCGTGAGGATGAGCACGATACCCTATGGTTTGAGGACCGTGTTTATGTGCCAAATGACCCGGAGATCAGGAAGTTGATTCTGCAAGAGGCACATGATTCACCCTATTCGATTCACCCAGGA
Organism: Triticum timopheevii; assembly: GCA_963921465.1. Taxonomy (NCBI): domain Eukaryota; kingdom Viridiplantae; phylum Streptophyta; class Magnoliopsida; order Poales; family Poaceae; genus Triticum; species Triticum timopheevii. The sequence continues at coordinate 268,086,775 of OY997266.1, forward strand.
AATACCAAGATGTATTTGGATTTGAAGGAAACGTTCTGGTGGACCGGAATGAAGAAGGATATTGCGGAGTATGTAGCAGATTGTGATGTATGTCAGAGAGTGAAGGCAGAACATCAGAAGCCATCAGGATTGTTGCAACCATTGCCGATACCCGAATGGAAGTGGGATAAACTAGGCATGGATTTCATCACGGGTTTGCCAAAGACTCGTTCAGGCTACGACTCGATTTGGGTTATAGTCGACCGCTTGACGAAGGTAGCTCATTTCATTCCAGTCAAGACTACCTATAGCAGTGCTAAGCTGGCAAAGATATACATGACCAGAATTGTGTGTTTGCACGGAGTTCCGAGGAGTATCGTATCAGATAGAGGAACCCAATTTACCTCAAAGTTTTGGAATCAGTTGCATGAAACATTGGGAACCAGGCTGGAATTCAGTACAGCTTTCCACCCACAGACAGATGGACAGACTGAGAGAGTCAATCAGATTTTGGAGGATATGCTGAGAGCTTGTGCACTAGATTATGGATCTAGTTGGGATGATAACTTGCCGTATGCAGAGTTTTCTTATAACAACAGTTACCAAACCAGTTTGTAGATGGCACCTTTCGAAGCTTTATACGGAAGGAGGTGCAGGACACCGTTGTCATGGGACGAAGTTGGAGACCGTCAGTTGTTTGGACCAGATTTGATTAAGGAGTCCGAACAGAAAGTTAAGTTGATTCGCGATAGGCTCAAGGTAGCCCAGTCCAGACAGAAGAGCTATGCGGATTCAAAACGCAAGGAGATAGAATATGAAGTTGGAGACAGAGAGTTTACCTTAGAGTATCCCCACTTCGAGGAGTTAAGCGTTTTTGGAGTTAAAGGAAAAATAGCACCACGTTTCGTTGGACCGTATAGGATCTTCCAACGCATGGGAGAAGTCGCTTATAAGTTGGAATTACCTGAGGGACTGTCAGGAGTTCATGACATATTCCATGTTTCTCAGCTGAAGAAATGTCACGCCGAGATGGCAGAGGTACCGCTAAGATATACAGTGCCACTGGAAGCAATTCAGTTGAAGGATGATTTAACATATGAGGAAAAACCCATCAAGATTCTCGAACACGCTAGCAGGATTACTCGCAGCAAGGTTATCAAGTTTTGCAAGGTTCAGTGGAGCCACTACACTGAGGATGAAGCCACCTGGGAGAGAGAAGAAGATTTGCTCAAGGACCACCCTCACCTATTTTCTAGCCAACCCGAATCTCGAGGGCGAGATTCATCTTAAGGGGGGTAGGTTTGTAACATCCCAAATTTTCAATTTGGAATGTTATACATTAGATTATCACGCATTACATATTTTTCTTGCCTTTTTGTTGATCCTAGAAATTTCACGCAACTCAAGGACCCTCGGAGAGAGTTGGAAATTTCGAAATTTTCATATTTGAGTTCTCTCGAATTATGAAAAGAGGATCATTTGATTCTATTTATTTCATCTTCAAATAATTTTTCCAATATCAAAAATAAGAGAGGAAATAATATGACTTTCCCAAAACTTAGGAAAAATGAAGATCTAATAAATAAATCAAATTTTGGATTTTTCTCGGAATTTTGCCTTAGGGAAAAATGCGTGTTTTCAAAAATTGCATTTTAGGCCCCGAGTAAAAGTTCATTTTGTTCGATTCATTTTTAGGAGTCGGGGAAAATTTACTTTGTAATTTTTGGAGTTCGTTTAAATTTTATTTTATTCGTTTTTCTGCGCGCGTTATTTAAAAAAATATATATACGCAGCGCCCGACTGGGCCAAAGGGCCCAGCCGAGCCGGCCCGTCGCCCCGCCCTCCCCCGCGCGCGCGCGCAGCGCCGCCGCCGCCTTTGCTTGCCCCCTCCCCCAAGAAGCACCCCCCCTCCTATAAATACCCCAGCACCCCCCCTCTCCTCCCAAGACGCCGCCCCAAGCAGCAGCAACAGCAGCCGCGCGCCACCGCAGCCGCCGCCGCCGCCGCCCGCAGCTCGCGCCGCCACCGCTAGCGCCGCCGCCTGCCGCCGCCGCCGCGTCGCCGTCTCCCCGCCGCCTAGACGCCGCCCCGCCGGAGCCCCGCCTCGTCGAGGTAGCCGCGCTGCGCCACCCTCCCCTCGGTTGGTTTTTTTATATAAAAACCGTTCTGCTTTTCTTTTTCGCCGTTTCAGGTTTTTTTTCGAAACCCTAGATCGGTTTTAATTCCGGTTTTGTTGTTTAGCGAGCGTTCGCCGGACCGTTCGTCTTAACGAACGTGATCGCCGGTTATTCCCGGTTAACGAACGTCCGTTCGTTTAACCGTTCGTCGTTTTCTTTTTAGTCGGATTTATTCCGCTATTTTCTGATTGCGATTTCAGATCTGATCTTCGTTCTAGTTTATCTTCTCGCTCCTTTATCGGAATCAGGTGATTCAAGCGCCTGGAGTTTCGTTTCGGAACCGCCGTTCTGACTAATCAACTTAAACAAAGTTTTTCTACTGTAAAATTTGACCTAGTTTCAATTTGCTAGAACCGAGCTGTCTTCTTTTGCCGTTTGACTTTCGTTGCTTTATTTGTTTTGATTCTTTTTGCAACCAGGGTTCTTAAGTTGAACTTTTTGGTTAGATCTTTTATTCGAGATTTACCTTTGCATTAGTGGAGTACTTATTGTAAGCTTGTTGTTTGTCTGCGATAGATCACCCGGAGTGTGCCGCTTGTTACTTCGAATCTCTAGGTTTCGCGGATCATCAGCAAGGCAAGTAACACTTGATCATACCTTTTCCTACTACCCAGTTTTATTGCATTAGATCAATCCTCAAACATTGCATGATTAGGATCTAATTAAATTGTGGGATGGGAGGTAGATGAGGTAGTACCTATTACCTGTTTTACTTATGAAACCTTTGGGAGTTACTTCTGCGTTCGCTTATTATGCCATGCTATGCTAGTAGACGTGGATTGGGTGAGTGATATCCATGATATATGTGAGTTTGTTAATTAATGGTCTATCTAAGGTGGCAACTTAAATACACATCTGGGTGGATTGAGGCACCTGGGGTATCCAGTGATTGCCTGTTTTTTTGGAAATCCCGGGGTTACCGTGTGATTTTCCTATGGACCGCCACCCAGGCTCAAAGGGATCATAAGATAATTCATGCTAGTAACTTCCGTGTGCAGCCACAAGCCATTATGGGCTTTGGCATAGTTGACTAAGTCGTGCAAACTCTTATAGTGGTAGACTAGCAGATGTAGGGGATGTAGGTGTACCGGTCTACCCATCGTAAGGTGCTAGCGCATCTGAAAGACTATGTCTCGGCCATCCGTTTCTCAAACACCATGCAGTGCGAGAAACCAATCGGAGGCGATCGAGTCTTGTGGGGAAAAGTGCGCAAACCTCTGCAGAGTGTACAAACTAATCATGATTAGCCGTGTCCCCGGTTATGGACATCTTGAGTATCTAGTACTTGAATATCATGTGAATCTCAACATGTTACTCTAATTTATTATTGTTGGGTTGGTTAATGAGTACTTTTAATTGGGATTGAGGATGCTGTCAACCATTCTCAATGTTTAACAACCACCATGATAGTTAAATAAATTTATTCCTTTGAAGTAGGGAAAAATTGGCTTTATGCAAAAACTGTAACCATAGAGCTTTTTCCACAAGCCATATATGCATGTAGTATAGGCTTATCATTCATTATTCTCTATGTGTTACATTGCCAGCATATTTCATGTGCTGACCCGTTTTCGGGCTACAACTTTCATGTTGCAGACTTTTCAGACGACGAGTAAGGTGCTTTTAGGTCGTGGTTCTATACTCAGTGATGCCGTTGGAGTTGATGGACTCACTTATCTTCCAAGTCTTCCGCTGTTATCGTTATTAGATGGCCTTAAGCCACGATTATTGTAATAAATCCTCTTTTGGGACATTCGATGTAATAAGTGTGTGATTGCTACTCTGTTACAAATGCTTCGAAGTACTGTGTGGTGTCAGCATTACTGATCCAGGGATGACACCTGAGCACAGAGACTTGACCATCTGAGGTCTGGTCGCTACACAACAACAACAACAACAACAACAACAGCAACAACAACAACAACAACAACAACAACAACAACAACAACAACAACAACAACAACAGCAACAACAACAACAACAACAACAGCAACAACAACAACAACAACAACAACAGCAACAACAACGAGAACAACAGCAACAACAGCAACAACAACAACAACAACAACAACAACAACAACAACAACAACAACAACAACAACAACAACAACAACAACAACAACAACAACAACAACAACAACAACAACAACAGCAACAGCAACAACACCAACAACAACAACAACAACAACAACAACAACAACAACAACAACAACAACAACAACAACAACAACAACAACAACAACAACAACAACAACAACAACAACAACAACAACAACAACAACAACAACAACAACAACAACAACAACAACAACAGCACCACCACCAACAACAACAACACCAACAACAACAACAACAGCAACAACAATAGCAGCAGCAGCAGCAACAACAACAACAACAACAACAACAACAACAACAACAACACCAACACCAACAACAACAACAACAACAACAACAACAACAACAACAACAACAACAACAACAACAACAACAACAACAACAACAACATGTAACATCCCAATTTTCCTAAATTAGGATGTTATTAGATCATACATATGCATATCATATTTTCCATGCATTATTTGCTTTTCGGCAATATTCTTTTCATTATGCAACTAAAGGCAATTTATTGGAGTGGAGATAACATGACTTCTCCCCTGTTTAAAAATGTTCATAATGTCAAGAATATTATTTCCAGTTCATCTGTTATGTTCTGGTATTTTTATTAGTCTCCGAAGTATTTTATTTGAGTGTTTTGTTGCTGTTTGTGTGGCCTATTGCATAAAAATGATTTTCCAAAATTGCATTAGTATTGGAACTAGTGTTCCTGTAGTTTATAGCTATAGGGATATTTTTACTGTGGGTCTAGGTAATTTTATTTAGATTTTATATTGTGTATGTTATTTTATTTATTTTGTTTTCTGCTGCTGTACTTTTTGTTTTTTAAAAAAGAAAGAAGCAGCGCAGCATAGCGCACTGCGCGGCCCAGCTAGCCGCAGCCGATCCGCCAGCCAGCGCAGCGCAGCTGCGGCCCAGTCCCCCGCGCCTCCCAGCCCCAGCGAAGCGGTACGCCACAGCCTCGCCCGATCCGCCCCGCGAGCCCGCACCCGATCCACCGCTCGCCTCCAGCCGCTGACAGCGGGTCCCGCTCCCTGTTCATCCCTCCCCGAGCCGGACACAACACGCGCGCATCGCACGCACGCCGAGGCCGAGCCGGTTCACCCCGCGTCCCTGGTCCACCTCGAGCGCTCCCGAGTCGCCGTGTGCAAGCAGAAGACCCAGGGCGACCCCGCATCCACTCCTCGTTCTTCCTCGTTGCCGCACGCTCGAGCGAGGGCGAAACGCATCTCGCCGCGGAGCTCCGCCGCCGCCGCCGTTCGC